>JBAMBJ010001195.1:0-25834 GCA_037043495.1 Drosophila recens | reverse complement strand
CGCTGCGGCAAAAACAAAGAACGAAAGAAGCAACAAGCGTAAAGTTGTTGTTGTTCTTGTTGTTGTTGCTGTTGTATATACGTCAACGCCAACGGCTTTGGTTTTGTGTGTATTTTCATTTTGGCTTTTTTTTTTATTTTTTTTGTTATTGCCTTTGTATAAACAATTTCATTTTGAACTTCATTCGCTCATTGCTCGCAGTAGTTGTTGTTGTTGTTGTTGCTTTAGAATTTATGCACGGTGAAAGTAATGGACAAAAGTTCGTACCATGTACAACACGGCAATTAAAGCGTCGGTACTTCTCGATTGCTGTTATTTATACCCTGTACACATTACAAAAGCAGCGAGGCTGAATGTTTGGTATGGTAAATGAACAGGGATTTGAATATTTTGAGTAAAGTTGGAGTATTTAATTTAATCAAACAAAAATAAATTCAATCAGCATTAAAATCAGCCTAAATATCCGATTCGATTACTCTCCTAATTTACAAATAAGTGTTATGGCATAATTTTCAAATAAGTATTTAAAATCAAATTTATTTTTACGACCATAACTCTCATAACTCGAATTTTAAATGTTTTTTTTTTATTATTTTAAAATGATTTAAAAGTATCACTAATTTAATTATATTATATTTTAATTTAATGAATTTATATAAAATACTTATTATAATTGAAATGGAAAACACAAGTTTATCTTGTTTTCAAAATCTAAGAATTGTGAATTCTTAATTGCTATTGGGTATTAGCGTAGTCGAGCATTTACAACTGCATTACTTATACGTGTGTTTTTTATACCCTTTCTTTTCTGTTGACTTTGGTTGAACATATTTTTGTTGTTATTATCGCTTTTAGCCGCAGCAGCAGCGGTCCAGAGATTAATAATCGGTTGGCTAAATAGCCTTTGAGTCATTCATTTTCCTAGTTCGCATTTCGCGTTTCGCGAACTTGGCCAAGTTAAAACGAAACACAGAAAAGTGTGTGTTGCAAGAGTTTCAAGTTTGCGGAATGAACTTTGTACTTGGCAACCAACAACAAATCCACACAGTTCCTCCGCCCTACTCCTTCACCCGGCACATTAACACACACACAAACACACACAATATATCTACAAACAAACTGCATAAAGGCTTAAATTATTTATGCACATGGCTACCAGTCACGCCCCCTCTGTCAGCCCACACGCCGTCGAAGACAATTGCTGCGGTAAAAACAAAGCGCAAAAGAAAAACCGAACAAACACACGCAGCGACGAAGCGTCAACGTCGCTGCCAGCGTCGCTGTCAAAGTTACTCATATGAGAAATATCTAATAAGAAAACCAATAAACTGCAAGAGCAACGACTGCGACGCTGGCAGCGAAACGCATCGGTTTGTGTGGGGGCGAATGCGAAGTGGAAGTAAAAGAGAAAAACATACATACAAGAGATGTACATACATATACATATAAGTGTACGTACTCGTTTGTATGTATATATATATGTATATGTAGACAAACTTACATTTGTTGTTGCTATTTCCTCAAGGCAATTGAGCGTATTTTGTTGTTGTTGTTGTTGTCGGGAGTGCTGTAGTTGTTGTTGTAGCTGTTGATGATGTTGTTGCTGTTGTTGTTTTTGTAATAGTTGTTGCTGCTGCTGCGCGGCAAGAGCACCACAATCCATATTACGACGTCGACGTCCAAAGCAATGAAGAAGGAGCAATAGGGGAATATAACAAATCCAACAACAAAGGAACTGCAGCTAAAGCTAAAATGGACGTGATCTGATTCGATATTCGCTCTCTCTCCTTAGGGCCTCTTTCTTTACACTCTCTCACTATCTCTCTCCGTCTGCTTTTTGATCAGTTGCGATGTAGAAACGTTTGGCATAAATTTGCGACTGCGTTTTGAATTTCAATGCAATGTGGAATTGAATTGAAAACCCGTTGCACTTATTTCAATTTCTGATAAATTTGCATTTCTCTTGTGTTCCTCGCATTTCGTGTTTCGTACTTTTTGTGCATGCCCATGCATTCTTAAACCGCTTCCTTTGCCTGGCGCTGTTGCTGCTGCGTAGGCGAATGCTGTTACTCCAACAACAACACGACTCAACGAGCGTGCGAACAAGCGAATAAACGAACGAACGAGCGACCAACGACAAACGACAACGACGACTGCCGAACACGAACTTTAGCCGCTGGAGCTGGGCTGCTGCTGGTGGTGCTGCCTACACCCACACACATGCATGCAAATGTCTCTTTGTGTGTTGCGTTTGTTTCTATATGTATGTATTTATGTATGTATGTATGCGTGTGTGCGTGTGTGTGCGCGTTGCTCAATATATACTCCACTACAAATGCAACTGAAGTGCCGTTCCGTTGCTGCTGCTGTCGCTTTTACTTGCATTTTTCCTGTCGTTTTGTTATTCCTCGCCAGCAATTGTTTCCTCTTCGTTTTTTTCTTTTTTTGGGTGTAGTCAGTTAGTCAGTCAGCCTTTTGTTGTTGTTGTACTTCTTGTTGTAGTTGTTGCAAATGCTGCTGCTGCTGCTGCTGCTGGCTGCGCTGCTGATTATTGCATCTCCCTATATCCATCTTAGAATCTAATATTTGCAATTGCCTTATTGACTTATTGAACACAGTTTACACTTATATTATTTGCATTTGCATCTGTGCTGCATTTATGTTAGAACCGAAAAAAATAAACAAATAGTACTATTGAGCTACGAAAAAAACACCCGTGCGTAATTTCCACGAACTTATGTTTGTTCGGCAGTGTTGGGTTGCCCATGAAGTAGTGCTGTAAAACAACATCGATGCATCGAGCATCGATGAATCGATGTTGCATGGCGATACATCGATGTTTTGCAAACAGTTGCTCACTTCAGTGTCTGTTATGTTTCGCCACTAGGTGGCGTATTTATGATTCGCAAATCACTCAAAAGTATGCTTGAAATGTAAGAAATAACCGACCCACGTTTCTAAAATAAACTCCGTTACTATTTGTTCGCATTTAATTTATTAAAAAATTTTAATTTATTACGCTCAAGCCACTGAAAAAAATGCCCATATTCAAGTTTAAAGTTGTCAATCAAAATGATGGGCGGTAATTCTCTCAACTCGATGTTTCTATCGTGCCCTTGCAACACTTGAAAAAGCTAAAAAATGAGTTGGCATTCCATGTTAACCAACACTGAGCCCCGTTTGAATTTGGCGCTGCAATTGTAACCGACACACATTCAAAGACTGAAATTATTTGTTGTCACGTTTTGCATTATCATATCGTTTATATTTACTTATTTACATTATGTTATCAATTTCTCAACTGCCTGTTTATTCTTTTTTTTCTGAGTCGCTTAAAACTAAGACTTCGGTTTTCAGTTTTTTTTCTTTTTCTGTTTTGTTTCAATCTTATGTTATTTGTTTTTAATTCTGTATGTATGTATATAAAAAATACGCACATATTATAATTGTAGTTGCTTTTTGCTTGTCGTTCTCTTAACTATATATAGTGTTGATTTTGTTTACACTTCTAAATTGTTGGTTGTTGTTGTTATTCTTTTTCTTGTAGTAGGCTTAAATTGTTTTCCTGTCTTATATGTTTTAATCCAGAGCACGAAAACGGAAGTGTACGATTATTAACTGAATAACTGAATAACAACAAAAACAACTGTGTATAATGCTTTTTATAGTTTAATTTCTTTCTTTCATCTTTCATCTTGATAACCGTTACGAACCGATTTGTTATATTTCTATATAGTCAGCACTTAAAAATTGTCTAAACAAATGATTCAATTCAATAATATAATATATTATATGTATGTATACGTTCTTTTTCTCTTCTTTCTTCTTTCTTTCTCTTCTTTCTTTGTAGCACTTTCTTTACAAATTCACAACATAATTATCGTTTTTTTTTCTTTCATAAATATGCATTATATATTTATTAATAATTATAAGAGCGCTAGAATTTGTTTGTCATTTAAAAGAAAAAACAACAAAAACTTGTTTATAAACTTGCAAAACAAAGACAGTTCAATTTACAATATTTTTGTTGTTGTTGTTGTTAGTGGTGCTTGAAATTAACGGCTGCATTCTCCATTTCATAGTATAAAATTTGCATTCGACTTCTTTATATAGTTTTATTTATATATAATTATGATGTATATTTTCGCTTCTAAAATTTTACAAATCAACAAAAATTAATTTAAACTAAACAAAAAAAAAAGAAAAAAAAAAACGTTGAGAAACAAGATTACTAAAAATGTTGTTGAATTTTGCGCATCCTTTTTTATCATCTTGTTGCTTGCAGTTCTTCTCGTTGTTGTTGTTGTTGTTGTTATTACATTATGCTTCTGTTATTTACTGTTTTTCATGATGATGACCAGACCGCGTAAATAATAATTAAAAAAAACAACAAATCTTATTATATACTAAAGATGCTTTCCAAGTGTGCTTGATTACTCTCAATCCGTGTAGTAGTAGTTGTAGTTGTGTTCCAGTCAAAAGCGTCTCTTTGTTTTTCTCTTCGCTGCCTCTCCTTAAGAGCTTTTTGGGGAGTTGTTCAGTCAATTGGCGCTGCTTTGTCTCACCAGCTTGTAGCGACTGCGCAGCGTGTTTGATGCCTCTGCCGTTGCGCTGCTGGCGTTGTTGCCTTCTTGTCCTTCGTTGTTATTGTTGCTGTTGCTTTTGCGCCCTTGCCGTTTGCCCAGAAAGCTATATGTCGACGGTCTGGCAACTCTATGTGCTATTGTAGTTGTTGTTATTGGTACTGTTGCATTACTGTCATTGTTACTGTTGTTGTTGTTGTTGTTGTTGGCACGCACAAAGCGATATTTGTTGAGTCGTTGTTTTTGTTGCCTCTGCTGTTGTTGTTGCTGTCGTCGCCGCTGCAGCTGCAGCTGCTGCAATTGATGCAGCTCATTTTTCAAATGCTGCTCTTGCAGCCGGCTGCTGCTGCGGCGTTGCAACATGACCGCCGCCGATGATGCCTCTTCCACCTCCTCGTCCCCCTCGTCCTGCACATTCTCATCCTGTTTTGGCATGCATCGGATTTTCGTCAGTGTCGTTGTTGTCGTCCTTAAGGATTCCCGTTGCAGATCCATTTCCAGTATCGAATTCGGATTCAGTTTCTGTTTCTGTTCCAGTTCCTGTTCCCGTTGCAACTGCTCGTTGTCCCAAGTTGTCGTCGTTGTGTCGCTGCTGTCGTTCAGCTTCTGTTCCGGTCTAGGTCTCGATCCAAGTTCCAGTTCCAGTCCCAGTTCCAGTTTCGTCCATTCTTCTTGTCGAGTATTGTCGGCGGCAGCGGCGTTGGCGGCAGCAGCAGCAGACGCCATTTCTATTTCTACCGCGGCGGCAGACGACGCATCGGTGCGCGTATCTTGCGGCGCGGATTTTGCATATTGTTGTTGCCAGCATTTGGCGGATTGAAGCTGTGGAAGTGCAAATTTTCATTAATATCACAAAAAATACACAGTGCGCTCTGGGAGAACCTAAGGAACAAATAAAACAAGTTCAACGTAAAAAAAGAGCGAGAGAGAGAGAGGAAAAGTTCATAGCATAACAATTCGATTTAACGAAAGCTCTTTATCATCTCAATATGTGACTTACATCTACACACTCACACACACACACACAGGCACCCACCGGGCACACACGTCTGGCGGGGAGGGAGGGGGGCGTAAACAAATGACACAAATAAATGACACAAGGGGACATGAATACATGTACATATGTATGTATGCGTGTATGTTATGTATGTGCAAAAATAAAACGAAAACATATTTTTTTTAAAATAAATGTTGAAACATAAACAGAACGAAAACAATAAGGATGCACAAAATTAACGTATGCAATGCAAAAGTTAAAAAAGGTTAAGAATTTGTGTGTGACTGTGTGTGTGTGCGTGTGTGTGTGCGTGTGTGTGTGTGTGCGTGTGTGTGTGTGTGCGTGTGTGCGTGTCTGTCTGCCTGTTTCAATTTACAATTGGGCCAAATTAAACAAAAAAACTCTCAACTTATCTTTCTCTCTCTCTCACACACTCTCTCTGCTCCACTTGTATCTGTAGCAGCAGCTCTTGATCATACGTATATGTCATGTCTGGCTGTCGCTATCCTTTTCACTCTACTTACGCGAATATATTGGCTGCTGGCGCAGGCGCACCGGCATTAAATTGGAACGGAGCGGCGCTTGGCGTTGACTGCAAAAGACATTTTTTGTTTTTGTTTTTAGTTTTTTTTTTTTGGTTTTTGGTTTTTTTGGTAATTTTGTCAGCTCAAAATGTAGGCAAAAGTAAAAATGTCGCATATTTTCACCTCATTTTTATTGCTGTTCAATACAATTGGCATTTTGGTGTACTTTTGTATGCATGTATAGGTGAATTGAGATGCGAGAGATTTTATGTGAAGGTGCTAATTGAATGGAGCTTTAACTAAATAGTGCAGATGTGTATGTATGTATGTATATGTAAAATTGGAATATGAATTGAAAATAAGAGAGAGCTTAAATGAGTAAACTGATAATCACACTTCTTCGGGGTTGTAGTAGTATGTGTTGAGTTAGTTAGTTTTAGAGCTAAGAGAGCGGTGAGCGCATGTCAAACATGGCGACTTGGAAGGAGCTTACATGCAATACTCTAATTAGTATTTAAAATATACCAATATGAATACAAGTATTAAAGAGAATGACACCGTAGATATAAGTATACAAAATGATTGTTAGTATTATCCATGCTCGCTATGTATATATGTATGGATGTAAATGTAATATTAAGTTAGTGCAACGATACTACTACATGTGCAAATGTTTAAATGAATTAAAAGATTTATAAATGTACATAGCTAAATCGATCAAGTTGTTGTCCATTCTTGTTTTGTTTACCTGCATTTGCTGCGCTGAGCCAGTGAAATTGAACGGGACTATCGATGATGACGATGATGATGAGCCCGTTCCAGCTCCGCCGCCAACGGCGGCCACATTGTCAGATGTGGACGCAGCAGCGCCAAATTGGAAAAGTCGTTCCGGTGTTGGAAATAACTGCATTGGTCAACAGTTGACAGCAGCAATAGTTGTAGTTGTAGTAGTAGTATCAGTAATAGTAGTAGTGTAGTAGTAATTGTAGCACAAGTAATTACGTAGTAAATAAAATAGTTAGCGCATTCGTGCCCCGTGCCCAAAAGTTTACAGAGTACAAAAAGAGTTGAAAGTTGCAAAGTTACATCAAAAGAATACAATAAATATTTACGTAATATACATAATTTTTTTTGTTTTCCAACATTTAAACAGGAAGAGGGAGCGAGAGACAGCCGGACAACAATCAATATTTTTGTGTAGCATCAATGAAAAAGAGAATAAAATTACAAAAAATATTGAGATACGAAAAATATACAAGTACTTATACATTAAAAATATTTATTAATATATTTTATATATAGATTTGAAGATATGCCTGTTATCGATAATCGATAACAAACACAGATAAACAACACTGCCGATAGAAATTGCATGCAACTTAATCAATTTACAAAAAATAAAGATGGAGATAAAAAAATAAATGAAGTATGGTAATAAAACTAATAGCTAATGTGATTTTCTTGATTTCTTGAAATCTTCTGTCATCTAATCTGTCGCTTATGGTTTCTCAATCGCCAATAATGACGGGCTTGTTTTGCATTCCGCAGCAACAATAATTTGTGCATGTTTGGATTTCTTCTTCGATAACTTACATCATTGCCGCCGCCTGTGGATGCCGCTGCTGTTCCCGCAGTTCCCGTGAAATTAAATGCCGCTGCCTGTGGTGCTGCCCCAGTTGCCGTAAAGTTGAATGCGGGCTTCGAGGCGCCACCAGGATTCGTTGATCCTGCACCAAAATTGAAAACGCCCGCTGCTGGCTGCTGCAAAATAAGAGAGAGCGTTAGTATTGGAATTAAGAGAGTGCTCCGAAAGAGAGGAGAGCAAGAGTGTAAGCCACTGTTTTCATCAGTGTTGCCAGATTAGCTTTTTTCAGGCTAGATCTAGCATATTTGAAAATGGAATAGCTTATAAAATTTGCAAATTGCATATAGCCATAATTCTAGCATATTTGCAGTTTTTTTGACATCAACAAAATATTTGTTCATTTTAAAATGTTTCAGGGCATAAAAATATGAAAGCTTTTTCTTTTTTACTGATTGTACCATATTATCGTGAAATTGTTTTCTAATCGTTGCTGTTTGGCTGGAAGGCACGACTAGCAAATCTACAATAGTAGAAACAGTTTTTGATATTATTTGACAATGGGCTCAATAGTTAAATCACAAAAATATGTTAGTCTTATTCAAAATAAAAGGTTAATAATTAAGTGAGAAAGAGACTAATAAAATCGATGATATGTTAACTAATTTAATATCAACCAAAAAGCTAATGATTTTGTATGTTTTCTTGCATTTTATATTTAGCTTATTTTTACCCAAAATCTAGCTTGTACGGGCGCTGAATACTTGGCAACACTGGTTTCCATTTTAGTTATTTTATTGCCGAGTGGCAATGAGAGCAATTGTCAGAGAGT
Organism: Drosophila recens; assembly: GCA_037043495.1. Classification (NCBI taxonomy): domain Eukaryota; kingdom Metazoa; phylum Arthropoda; class Insecta; order Diptera; family Drosophilidae; genus Drosophila; species Drosophila recens. The sequence goes on along the minus strand of JBAMBJ010001195.1, from coordinate 17,316 downwards.
AAAGAATTTATAGACGTTTACTTACCGTGGCAGCCGAGGTAACGGCGCCAAAATTAAATACCGGCTTAGCAATAGTAGTTGTTGTGGCCGCAGCAACAGTTGTTGTTGACGTGTTGTTGTTGTTGCTGCCACTGTTGAATATATTGGCCAAAGGTGCTGCAGGTGTTGCAGTCGTGTTGTTGCCGCTGTTGAACGGATTACTGACATTGCCAAAGATGGAGGAGAGTGCACCATTGCCACCACCAGCTGCACCACTCGACGCACCACCAGGAACAGCATTGGGCTGGGCCACAGACATGCCAAATGGCGAACTGACTGCTGCATTGCCTGTTGCTGTTGCTGCTGTCGATGTTGTTGCACTTGCAACACTGCCAAAGCTGGCAAATTGATTGGTTGGAGCTGCTGCTGCTGCTGGCGTTGACCAGTTAAAGTTGCTGCCACTGGCAGTTGTTGTTGTTGATGCTGTGGGTGCTGCTGCTGCTGCTGCTGCTGGTTTTGAGCCAAAGCTAAACGTCGTGTTGTTGCTGGCGGCGCTGCCAAAGCTAAACATTGGTGTCGTGTTTGGTGCAGCAGAAGTGTTGCTGCTGCTGCTGCTGGTGTTGCTTTTGGCCAATGGGTTTGAGCTGAATAGGTTCATATTGTTGCTGGGTGCACTGACAACAGGTGTTGTTGCAATTGCTGCTGCTGTTGGTGCTGATGTTGTTGTTGCTGTTGCAGCTGCTGTTGCTGGCGAGCCAAAGAAGAAATTGCTGGTGTTGTTGCTGCTGCTGCTGGCAGTAGTTGTTGCTGCAGCGGCATTTGTTTGACTGCCGAATACAAATGCAGCGGGTGCAATTGATGTGCTTGTTGTTGTTGTTGTTGTTGCTGCTGCTGTTGTTGCTGCGGCAAACAAAGGCATCTGTTGGCCAAATAATGTTGAAGTCGTTGTTGTTGTTGCTGCTGTTGTCACAGCCGGCTGCTGTTGTTGCATGTTGCTGCTGCCGAAACTGAACGTGGCTGCTGCGGGTTTCGAGGAGCTGCTGCTGCTGCTGTTATTGTTGCTGCTGCTACCGCTGGTGGTGGTGCTGCTGCTGCCGCTGGAGCTGGACATTGTTGAGGTGGCTGTAAAGGAGCCAAAACCAAACAGCTTGTTGCCAGCTTCAGTTGCAGTTGTTGCAGCTGCTGCTGTTGTGGTGGTGGTGGAGTTGTTGCTGCTGCTGCTGCCAAATGCAAATGTTGCTGTTTCGGGCTTTGTTGCTGCTGCTGCTGCTGTAAAGAGTCCTAAGCCGACGCTGGATGTCGCCGGTGCCTTGCTGCTAACCGGCGCAGTCGTGTCCGCTGCCTCGGCTGACTGCTGCTGTTGTTTTTGTGGTTGCTGTTGTGGTGGGTGTTGCTGTTGTGTTTGTGGTTCTCCCAATTTAAAGGCAACCGATTTGCTGACTGGCGTTGTTGTAGCTGCGCCAAATTTAAAGCCAGTTGTTGTTGTTGTTGCTGAGGTGTTTAATGTTGTTGCTTTTGTTGTCGTTGTTGTTGCTGCTGTTGTCTCGGGCTTATCGGCCACATCCTTGCCAGCGGCAGCAAAGCCAAACGTGAACTGCGCTGCAGTCGATACAGTTGCTGTTGTTGTTGTTGCAGCTGTTGTTGCTGCTGCTGCTGTTGTTGTTGCTGTGGCACTGTTGCCAAATCCAAACATAAACTTTGGCACCGCCGCCGTGTTGGCTGCTGCCTCCACAGCGGCCGTTGCGCCCGGCTTCAATTGCTCACAGCAAATGCATTTGTTGCGCGCCACATCATTCTGTGCGGTGCATGCCTCACACGTCCAGCTGCTCGACTTTTGTGCCGCTATCAATTGCTGAAAGCCAGCATCTGGTTTCGGTGCTGCTGCTGCTGTTGCATTATTTGCAAAGCCAAATTTAAAGTTGCTCGTTGTTGATGTTGCTGTTGCAGGTGCTGCAGTGCTGCTGCTGCTGTTGCTCTTGGGATTTGGCGTTTGACAGGCAACACATGAACTGGCGCCGCTTTCATTTGTCACCATGCACGTGTCACATGACCACGTATTCGCTTTGGGCTTAAACGCATCGCCAAAACCGCCAGTTGTTGGCCACAAGTTGTTGTTGCTGGTAGTAGTAGTAGTTGTTGCTGTTGCTGCTGCTGCTGTTGCTGTTTTGCGTGGCGTCTCGCAGGCTATGCATTTGCTGGCATCCATTTTATTTGACAACATGCAGGCATCGCATTCCCAATTGCCAGCTGGCTTCTTAAAGCGATCAGCAAAGCCAGCAAAACCGTCAACAGTTGCAGCTGTTGTTGTAGGAGGAGTAGGAGCAGCAGTTGTTGTTACTTTAGCTGTTGCTTTGGGCGTCTCGCAGGCAACACATTTGCTGGCATCCGCTTTGTTGGACAACATGCAGGCATCGCATTCCCAATTGCCAGCTGGCTTTTTGAAACGATCCGCAAAGCCAGCAAAACCTGAAGTTGTTGTTGTTGCTGTGGCAGTTGCAACAGTTGTTGTTGCTGCTGCTGCTGCTACTGTTGATTTTTTGGGCAACAATACATCCAGCACACTGCCGCTTTTAATTAGACTTTTATCGCCATTCAGTTGCAGCTCTTGCTCCGGTTGTTTTTGTTGTTGTTGCTGGTGTTGTTGCACGTCCAATGGCGTTGGTGCCACAAATTGAAAATTGTGCTTGACACGCTTTTGTGGCAAGCTGTTATCCGTGGTTTTCATGCAATTTAAAGGCAAAGGCGCATTAAATGTATAAATGTCTTTTGATTTATACTTTGTATTATTGTTGTTGCTGTTGTTGCTGCTGCTGTAATCGACACTATTGAGATTTGTCGCTGTTGTGGCAGCTGTTTTACTGCCAACAGTTGTTGTTGTTGTTGCCACAGTTGTTGCTGCTGCTGCTGCTGCTGTTGGTGTTGTTGTTGCTGGCTTTGACGCTGACACAAATGTCAAATCAAATTTGGGCTCACTCGCCATGCTAGGAAAACGTATGTCCGGCAAACTATAAGGCGCTGGCGGCAACTCATCATCCAGCGTGCGCGCATCCTTGCGCGTCTGGTGCGACAGACGTGAACGCATTTTATTTGTGTGACTGCCGCCGGAGCCGGCAGAGGAGACCGGAGCAAACGACGACGACGACGAGGAGGAGAACGAGGGCGTGGCGGCAATTGTAGTGTTGACAGCAGCAGCAGTTGTTGTTGTTGCTGCTGTTGCTGTTGTTGTTGCTGCTGCTGCTATTGTTTTAGTCGTTGTACGAGGTTGCTGTTGCTGCTGCTTCAGCTGCAATTGTTGTTGCTTGGCATCAATTAGTTGCCGCGTACTCGGCGTCACGCGCTGCAAACGGCGACGCTCCAGCAATTGCAACATTGTTGGCACCAACAATTTGGAACTATTACTATTAGTAGTACGTGATATATCCTTGTCCAGCTCCGTTGTATTATTGCGCGATTGATAGCTATGATTATAGCCGCCATACGCTGTGGGATATGAATATGGCTTGGTGGCATGTCGACTTGTACGCTGCTGTTGATGCTCGCGCAGTGTGCTGCCCATTTTCTTGGCATCCATCAGCGGTGTCGAATGATTCTCGAGCAGATTGAGTATACGCTGTGCGGTTTGCGATAAACCAGCAGCAGCAGCAGCAGCAGCAGCAGAAGCAGCAGTTGTTGATGCATCACCACCATCAGCACTTGTTGCTTGCTTTGGACGCATCTCAATTGGTTTCATGCTATACTGGTGACTAATAATACGTGCACTGCCAACGCTAATGCTGTCACTATTCGATGGCGCTGGTGAACTGCCACCCGAATTGATAATGGCCAAATTGCCCTGACTAAAGTAACGATTATTTGCCGAACTGCCGCCAAATGCAGTGGGTCCCTGATAGAACGGTGATCCCGACATTGTTGACGATACGCTGCTGCTCAACAGGCGACTGTCGCTCAGGGCCGAGGTGCTGCCATAGATGGAGGCATTGAAGCGACGTCGATTGTTCAATGAGTTCAATGATAGCGTTGAATTATGATGCGGTGGTGTTGGTGTTGTTGCATTTGCATTTGCATTAAACACCGATTTGCGGCTTTGTAAATTGCCATAAAATAATAAATTGCTATTATTGTTGTTGTTGTTGTTATTATTATTGTTGTTGTTGTGCGTGCGTAAACCAGCATTACTTTCATTACTCTCACATTCCGAATGGGAATCCGTGCCAGCTCCTGGTTTATTAATATTATTATTGTTGTTGTTGTTGGTCTCCTGACGCATGATTGTTGTCTGCTGTTGTTGTTGTTGTTGCTGCTGCTGATGCTGTTGTTGGCGCTCGTAGTGGTATTCCTCGTTAATGGGCGAACAGGTGCGCCAATTTAAGCCACGTTGACCGCCCAACAGCGATTGTCGCTTATAACTGGGCAACATTGTCGATGTTGTCGTCGTGTCGCGACGCTCAGTCAGTGGCGGAATATTCAACGAACGTCTCGAGCTGTGCGGACAAATCGAATTAAAATCCAATTAATATTAGATTATAGATGATGATTTTGTAAAGTTCAACTCACCTTATTGGCAGATCACCGCTGGTGGCAACAGCTGCCTCGCTGCTCGAGCCGGCGGCTAAGAAATTGAAGGCGGGCTCACGCTGACGCAAGTGGCCGTAGAGGTTCAGGTGCGTCAGGCGATTCGGTGGCGCATGGCTGCGCAGTCCAGCATCGCCGACAGCCGGCGTGGAGGCATGCAACTGTGGACGACGCCGCTGAGCGTTCAACTGAGGACTAAATGTTATTTCCGACTGCTGAATATATACACAAAAAAAACACAAATATTTCAATTATTTAATTCAATTCAATTCCAATTATTAAAATAATAACATGGTCAGCCTATCTGAGCCCTAACTTTCGCAACACACAATTATTTAGTTCAGCGGTGGGCACGCAGTGGCTCCGGGAGCAGCGGCTGATTTTAATAGGGTAGATTTTAATAGGGTTGTTGTTTTAGTCCTGCTAAATTCAGATTTCGTGCCCACCGCTGATTTAGTTCTTATAAAACTGATAACAATTAATATTATATAATATAATATATAATTAATATAAAACCATGGTCACCCTATGTATAAATATGCTTTAAGAGAATATTATCAATTTTTTAATTGTTGCCAGCTCTCAGCTTAACTTTTATAAAATTCTGTATTCTATATATTAAATTATTCACGTTTAGAATAAGCTCAAGTTTGTATTAACGATTTATAAATTGTAGGAGAAAACATGGTCTCTTTAATTTAAAGGTTGTCTCAAGTAAGATTAACTAAGTCATTTTATATATCCATCATTATTTTATACATTTTTAGATTTGCTAACTCCTGTTGATAACTAGCCACTTATATTTAATTGAATCATGGTCACCCTGTTTTAAAACATGACTAGAGTGGAAGCTGTCGGAATAATTAGGGTATTCAGAAACTCTAATATTTGTGTTATGTGGCAAAGTGATAACACTGTAGCTAGTGAGTGACCTTTTTAAGTTTCTGTTGTCGTATTCATGATAAATCCCCAGTTCGATGAGTTTAATTTCAATGAACAGCTGTTTTGTATAAAGCAAGCATTCTCATTATTTCGTTTACGCTCATGCGTTTGGTGTCATCGTCGCTTACTCTTGTCTTTCTTAATGCTTTTGCCACTGTAAAAAATCAATTTAATAATTTAAAATAATTTTTATCTCTATATTTAAATTTAAAATCTGTCCAAGAACCAATCACTAAAATTGTAATTTGTGTGATTCGAACCCTAGTTATTTAACTGAAAATTCTAATTCTGACAGGTCGGCGACTCTATCCGTAGAGCCACAGGACCAAGAAAAATGATTTACTTTTACAACCAATACCAATGCCAACCTCAGTGTGACCTTATTTCGTTAGATACTTTTTACAGTTTGGCAACCTTTCTCCTTTTGAAATTTTGTCTCAATACGACGAATTTTGTATACATACCCCAGGGCATGTTTGATGTGATATACTTTTTTCTGTGTGTTTGTTGTCATTACAACATATAACACTTTGCCACATAACACAAATATTAGAGTTTCTGAATACCCTAAATGTTTATAGATTTTGACACTTCATTTTTAGAATATTCGGCTTCTAATTGATTAATGAGATGACCATACCTGACATACGATTTGCTTAATTGGTGCATGGTAAAATATGGGCAAACAAACGATAAATATTTCAAAAACATCTTGTAGAAATAATCCAAGTGTTGAATTATTAAGGTGACCATTGCGTACGATTAAAGGATGACCGTACTACGATATTGTTCTTCTTTTTTTTTTTGCTTACCTCGAGTCGAGTGCGCTTCGTCGGTGGCTGTTGGGCTGCCGCATTGTTGTTGGCCTTGGCCAGTTTGAAGCCGAGAGCATTGCGATTTGGCTGATACATGTGTACATCATCTTGATCCTGTTCCTCATCTTCCTCCTCCTCCAGGTCATCATCATCATCGTCGTCATCATCATTGACATCACGTGCGACAGCCATTTGACGCTTGCGTAACAAGTTAACATTATATTCATTGCGACGCGTCTGCTCATCCTCAGCAGCCAGATCATGTTCGGCAATATTATCGGCTAGCTGAACTTCCTCATCGTTTAGATCCTGAGCATCGATGCCATCATCAAAAATAACATCGGGCGCAATATCATCAGCTTCCAGTTCGATGCGACGACGGCTGCGTTTACGTTTAATTGTCAAAGCGCTGCCATTCTGCTGCTGCTGCTGTTGTTGTTGTTGTTGTTGCTGCAGCGACGACGGTGACAGTTCAGCGTTATCGCCGCCACGGGCAGCGCCGCCCTCCGTAGTCGGTGAGAACCATTTGCTAAGAGAATCCGGAAATATGGAGGATACGCGCAATTTTACCTTGCCCATAATGGACTGCAGTTGAAGAGAAAGGAATTAAGAGAAAGAGAAGAAATGTTTTTAGATGTTGCGCCCATTATTTAGTGATGGCAGCTGTACTCACGTTATTGTTAGTAGACGCCTCATTCGTCTGTCTTAGTGGCGTCTGTGGAGATGGTGTTTGTTCTTGATCTTGTTGCTGTTGTTGCTGTTGTTGGCCATCCTCAAATGTGGACATTATTGGATATTAGCCGGCCTCCCGTAAACGCACTAAATGCAACAATGCACGCACGCACGCACACACACACACACAGTCTCAAAATAAAAATAAGAGTAACGAAAACGGCCACACTGTTGCAATATATCGTATGCGTGTGTGACTCGCGCGAGTGAATGTTCGGGTGTGTGTGTGTGAGACAACGAGATTCCAACACACGCGGCGCTCTCTCTTTATATTGCTCTCAAATTTTGCTTCTGCTGCTGCTGCTGGACCAACACCAATTTGCACTTTGGCGCCACGATCGTCGAGTTTTTCGTTTTTTTTTTTAACACTGAAATTGCTTGTGGCCTTGCACTGGAAACGAGAATTGTGTTTTTTTTTAGTATTATTTTCTTGTTTGTTGCTGTTGTTCGGTATTATGAACTATGAAAATGTTGACAACTATAAAACAGAGTTGATTTTTGTCGAATCATTGGAAATGCTTTTTAAACAGCCTAGCATTTGATATTTATGTGCATATGTATGCTCGGATGTACATATGTAATAGTGCCGATACCGATGCCAGAGCCACGCCGCCACCTTCGGCAACTGCTTGCTTCCACACACTTCCACTTACCCCTCCACTGGTGGGCTGTTATTGCTTTTTTAGCGCATTGCACGCCGCGCGCGTCTTTTGTCTGTTTTTACACACAGCCTTACCGCTCCCCTGAGCCCGCGCCTGCTGCCTGCCTGTTTGATTTGCTGACCGTAGTTTTTCTTTTTTTATTTTTCGCCTGTTTGTCTCTTGTCTTTTTTGCTCTTTCGCAATTCGCTTTTTTTTATTACACACACACACACACACGCACACAATCAAACTGACATCAACGTCGCGTTGCGGTCGAACTATGCGTCGCCATCGTACTTTGCATTCGGCACTAAAAACTCACACGCACGCATTCAATTCACTTTGTTAATGCATTGAATAATTCGATCTTCCAGTTGTTTAGCGCACAACTACTGTATATTTGTTGTTTGACTAATTAACTTGTTTAATTCGCACATTAAAGAATAAACTGAGGGCGAAAAAAGCACGATTTGGAAAACGCGTGTGTGCCAGGTGCGACGAGTAGCGGATAGCCATGTAGCGAGTGACGAGCGACGAGAAAAAAAATGGCGCCGATATCTCAGTGTGCGGCAATGGAATTTGACAGTACTGCATCTAGTTTTTGAAATCTTACAAACTATCGTAAGAGAGCAGCTTTGATATTTTTAATTATTGCAATTATCATATAATCGCATATGCTTGCCCTTGTCAATTTCTTTGTTTTTATGTAAGCCCTGTAATTGGTATTATTGCACTTAACAAAAATCGATAGGTAATACATATTCAAATGCAACATATCGATACTAGCATATCGACATGTTTTTAGCATAAACCAGGGCTGCCACTATGTAAATAATGGAAGCATTGACGATATTGGCATTGATTGTTCAAGCTATCGATATATCAAAGGTTCCATCGAAAGTTTAGAATGTTATTTATTAAATGTAGAAAGTGGTAAACATGCAAAATAAATATTAAAAGAAAAATGCACTAAAGCTATTTAAATTATAGCGCCCCATCCCACAATGATCAATGGCCTTCTGCACAATTGTATATTTAACGATACTATCAATACAACCATTGTTCTTTTTAGCAGCCCTATCGCTTCTATCGATAAGTCCGTCGATTTCTTGAGATCTTAAAAGTTTTATTTTTGGCATTAAACGTTGCGCGCGTCGTCAATTCGGTCGTGTCTATCTCTCTGCGTTTTCGAAAATCAAGCAAGATGTCCAAGCCTGCGTACAAAGTTGGTAAGTTATTAATAAATCAGCTGCGCCATGCACAATCCTTCAGTTCAATTGTGCCGGCAATACAAAATGAATAGGAGGCGCATATTGAATTAAACGCACACACGCACATACAATAAATGTATATGTATCTGTGTGTTTGACGCACATGTTTCCCTTAGGTTAAAGCACGTTGTTTGTTGCCGTGCAAATGGAAAATGCTTTCTAATAATCGTTGTTTACAATTCTCTATCATTTCCATGTTATCATTATTTGGCACACGCGACATTTAGCCGATATCAGTCTCGCCGAATGGGGACGCAAGGCGATCATCATTGCGGAGAACGAGATGCCCGGTCTGATGGCGTGCCGCAAGAAATACGGACCCTCCAAGATCCTCAAGGGCGCCCGCATCACCGGCTGCCTGCACATGACCGTCCAGACGGCGGTGCTCATTGAGACCCTCGTCGAGTTGGGCGCTCAGGTAAACAAATTCATCCATACAGACTTCTTTTGGACCCTGTAATTAGCAAATAGCAAGGAGCTTATAAGTTTGTGGCAATGTAACTGGCAGTAGGGGGCGTGTCTGTTACCATAAAGCATATTTAGTGGATCACAGCTTATATGACAAAATTCAATTTATTTGTATTATCTTTTTACATCTTAATCCAGATGTAAAAAAATTGTCCTTAAGCTAACAAATTAACTAACAAATCTGGGCTTACATTTTATTTAAGTCTTCTTCCCATTAAAAAAATCAATTCATTTAGAATTCGTAATATGTCAGAGTAGTGTGTCAAATTAGCTGACAGCCACTGTATATTCCTTATCACCCCAACCACAACAGCCGTGTGGGTAAAGCCAAGTCCGTCATTCTGTCGGTCCTTATCAGTGTTGCTAGAAAATTTAGTGTACCCCATATGAATTTCAAAATTTGTTGTACAAATTACAAAAGAAAAAAAATTATTATTAAATAGAGATAATAGAGAGAAATAAGTATGAAAAACGGTAGCATAAATGAGGAATTTTATTTTGAAAAACATACTCAGCTCAAAAATGTAAGAAAAAAAAAAGAACAAAACTTGGGGAAAAATCTAAAAAGATATTTGAAATTTTAAACAAAATGAACACAATATTTTTATGTAGATATAATACAATTCTAAGCAATTCTAAATGAATGCTAAAGGACAAAAGTTGAGACAAATCTGAAAAAGAAATATGAAATTTTAAACCAAATAGACACAATATTTATATGTAGACATTATACAATCCTAGGAACTTCTAAATAAACTCTACGGTTTGCTGACTCTTTTTTTAAGAGTAATTTTGAAACGGTTGTAAAAACTGCAAATGTCAAAACTAATAATGTTGTTAGTTAGAAATTGCGCGATTTAAAGTTATAAATTGGAAAGTAGTTCAAAGGATAGGGTGATTCTAATTATGTTATTGGCAGACCTGGTTACTGGGTCTCTTACAGTCGAGCACACTCGACTGTAGCATTTTTGACATGCTCTTCTTATCACCATGTGAGCCAGATAATCAAAAAACAACTATTTTTCTGTCGCTTTGGGGATCAAGCTCGAGTTCAAGGCGCATTGTTGACGATAGCAACAAAAATAAAAATAAAGAAAAGGAAAACAAAAAATAATAATAATCTCTTGGGGTCAGTGGGGCCATCTAAAGAGTCCATTGATATGGAAAGTTGTTTACTTCCTAATGAAAATCGCTTGGCAACTGATCAGCTCATCTCATCCCTTTGCATCTTGTGCTCTGCCAGGTCCAATGGTCCAGCTGCAACATTTTCAGCACACAGGATAATGCCGCAGCGGCGATAGCGGCCACTGGAGTGCCTGTCTATGCGTGGAAGGGCGAAACCGACGAGGAGTACATGTGGTGCATTGAACAGACGCTCGTCTTTCCCGATGGCCAGCCCCTGAACATGATCCTGGATGATGGCGGTGATCTGACCAATTTGGTGCATGAACGTTTCCCCCAATATCTGAAGGACATCAAGGGTCTCAGCGAGGAGACGACAACCGGTGTCCACAATCTCTACAAAATGTTCAAGGAGGGTCGTCTGGGTGTGCCCGCCATCAACGTGAATGATTCGGTGACCAAGAGCAAATTCGATAATCTGTATGGCTGCCGTGAGTCGCTGATCGATGGCATCAAGCGGGCCACGGATGTGATGATCGCTGGCAAGGTCTGCTGCGTCGCTGGCTATGGAGATGTGGGCAAGGGCTGTGCCCAGGCACTGAAGGGCTTTGGCGGTCGCGTGATCATCACTGAAATTGATCCGATCAATGCCCTGCAGGCGGCTATGGAGGGCTATGAGGTGACCACCATGGAAGAGGCCAGCAAGGAGGCTTCCATCTATGTGACCACCACCGGTTGCCGGGACATTATTACCTCCGAGCATCTGCTCAACATGCCCGACGACTCCATTGTCTGCAACATTGGACATTTCGATTGTGAGATCGATGTCGATTGGCTGAACAACAATGCCAAGGAGAAGATTAATGTTGCACCGCAGGTGGATCGTTATACCATGTCCAATGGACGTCACATCATCCTCCTGGCCGAAGGACGTCTGGTCAACTTGGGCTGTGCCCATGGTCATCCCAGTTTCGTTATGTCCAACTCCTTTACGAATCAAGTGCTTGCCCAGATTGAGCTCTGGACCAAATCATCGGAATACAAGGTCGGTGTCCATGTCCTGCCCAAGCTCCTCGACGAGGAGGTCGCCAGTCTGCATCTGGAGAAACTGGGCGTCAAGCTCTCTAAGCTGTCGGACAAACAGGCCAGTTATTTGGGTGTACCAAAGACGGGTCCCTTCAAGCCCGATCACTACAGATACTAAATACATACGTACATCTATATCCAGTACAAAATCGAAGAATATTGCGTATGTGCTTTTTATACAATACTACAAATGAAATGTGTGTGTTTTGCATTTTGCTTAAGCTTTAATAAATACAAAACTTGAAGGATATTTTCGAAAATGTTTTTATATTTTAGCAATTTACAGTGCTCAACCGGCAACTAATTGGTAAACTAATAAATTTGTCTCAATAATATAAAACTCAATTAAATTGTTACTTTCTTGCTTAAACGTATTTTAAATAACTTCATTTATTTAATATTTATTATAGAAATTAGAAATTCGTTCTTATTATTATGTACATTAACATTGGCTGTAAACTTTACATAGTGCTGTAATCTGGTCAAGCAGCTGTTAACATTGTGCTCATTTTGAGCCGCTCTTTTTGTTATGAGCTATTTTCGAAAAAGTTTTAATTTTTAGCCATTTACAGTGACTCAATGCATACTTCAACCAGCAACTAATTGGTAAACTAATAAATTTATCAAAAATAATATAACTCAGTTAAATTGTTAATTTAATATTTATTATAGAAATTTATTCTTTTTATTATGTACATTAACATTGGCTGTTAACTTTAGATAGTGCTGTAATCTTGCCTAGCAGCTGTTAAATAGGGTGAATTTTGAGCCGCTCGTCTTGCTAATGCAAATGAATGAATAACAACAAATTGCGCACAAAAAATACTAGTACTTAAATTAAGCTTTCGCTTCACAGCTTTCGCTCTCAACGAAACAGACAACTGTCATGAGTTTACACAATTAACAGATGTACGTACATATGTATATACGTACAAATGTAGCGTATGTTTATTGACAACCTGTTGTAACATGCAACGTGTGTAACTGTTGCGACGTCCTAGTGGAGTGGAGTGGCTTATAAATTGTTTCACTCACATTCATACGGAGTTTATTTCATGGAATGCTGTTTGTGTTAAATCCCCATTTCACGTATTCGACTAACACACGAAAGTTGCCTCATTTCATGTAAATGTGACGGTGCAACGAACTACATACATACTTCATTTTGCTTTTCAGAAAGCGGCAACTCTAAAAGTACATAGCAGTGCATGTGTCAAAATATTTAATTGCACGCAGTACGAATGTAACTGATATTTGTGATTTAACTCTCTTCGGCACGCTCAGCTGCTCTCTCAAACTGTGAGAGCAAGAGTGTGTAGCAAGAGCAGCAGATATCGCTACATCGCTCGCTCGCACTGTGATTGCAATAGAAAATTCCAAATGAAATTGTTGTGTTTGTGTTGCTTTTGATGCGCCAACAACTTGTTGAGCAGATAAGAAAAGTGAAAATCAAACAGAAGCAAAGATCAAGTCATCTCGAATCAAAGTGTCGCCGTTAAATATATCAAAAAATGAATTGGACTCTGTTGCTATTGCTAGTGATGCTGGGCAATGGAATATTGCCGATTATCGGCTGGCAATCGCATTTCGTGCCCGCTCAGCTGCAGTTGCACATGAAAACCACCAGCAACGAGGTGGAATTAACGCTTTCGGACATTCAAGATGAACTACGGCAGGCGACGGATCGCTACAGTTTTCGTTTGATCAGCAATAATGCGCATTTGGCAACGGTGGCGCCAGAGAATGCGACAATTCCCATGACGCTAGTGACGAATGGCAAGTGGACGGGACGCATCCAATTAAATGCACATTTTCTAGGCGAGGCGCGGATCTCGGTGCAGTTGCATGATGCGTTGCTCAACACTAGCACGGCGCCGGAGAATGCGGCCCGAAATGACAGCACAGTGCTGGCGCAAATTGTGCGGCCAGAGCGTGTCATCGATCATGTCTTTGTGGGCTCCATCATTCTGTTAATGTCCCTGGTGTACATTAATTTCGGTGCCGCCCTCAACATGGAGGTGCTGCAGGGATTATTGACGCGTCCGGTTGGACCATGCATTGGATTCATCACACAAACGGTGGGAATGCCGCTGTTGAGTTACGCCCTTGGCGTCTTCATCTTTCCCGAGTCACCGGCCATGCAGCTGGGCTTGTTCTTTACGGGCATTGCGCCCAGTGGTGGCGCCTCCAACACTTGGTCAGCGGTTCTCAGTGCCAACATCAATTTATCGGTGCTGATGACGACCGTCAGCAATTTTGCGGCATTCGCATCGATGCCAATTTGGATCTTTACATTGGGTCAGCTCATCTTTGAGCGGGCGGGCATGGAGGTGCCCTATGGCAAGATTGCCACCTATTGTGGCAGCCTGATCATACCCCTGTTCATTGGACTGGCCATTCAGCGCTGGCTGCCACGCCTCGCCCAGATTCTCGTGCGCCTCCTCAAGCCAATCTCCGCGTGCCTCATTCTCTTTATCGTTATCTTTGCCGTCATCACCAACTTTTATCTGTTCGAACTGTTCTCGTGGCAGGTGAGTCTCAGATAACTCTAGTTAACAACTAGTAATTAATTAAGAGCGCTTTGACCCTGTGCCCAACTAAAAGATACCCTTTACTTAAAATTAAAATTCAGTGTGTAATTCCTTGACTAACATACAGTTTGTCAACTAATTCTTTGCACTCCCTTAAAAATTCAATATTTTGACTTTAAATAAGAAAATAATAGGAAAGGTCGTTTAAATTCCGATTGAATGACACAAAACTTTTCTTAACCCATTTAGTACCCTTCGAAAATTTCAAACTTATGTAAAAGTCACTTTTCAAAACATTTTCCCTCCATTTTTTACAAAAAATAATTTGATGCCAAAAAATTCTTGGAACAATTCTAAGAGCAACTGCAAAAGAAAATTTTCAAAAATATTTTTGCTAGTATTTTTTTATAATATTTCGAAAATCCTAAAAATTACCATTTTAACCCATTTTTCCTAATTTTCATGCAAAAAGTGACTTTTTTGCAGTTTTCAAAAAATTATAAAAAATAATAGCAAAAATATTTTTGAAAATTTTCTTTTGCAGTTAGTCTTAGAATTCTTCCAAGAATTTTTTTGCATCAAAATATTTTTTGTGAAAAATCGAGGAAAAAAGTTGAAAAAGTAGACTTTTGCAAAAATTCAAAATATTCCATAGGTACTCAATGGGTTAAGGAAATTTTTGCATCATTCGAACGAAAATTAAATGACCTTTCCAAATGTATATAATAAGCTATTATTATCTTATTTAAAGTCAAAATATTACATTTTTAAGGGAGTGCAAAGAATTAGTTGACAAACTGTATGTGTTTCACAAAGATACAAATTCACATATTTTATTTTGTAAACAAAATTGCACTGTCTCTGATTTGTTAAAACAATTTCTGTATCACTGCGGACGGCAGTCCGCGCTAGTGACGAAAGCAGCACGAAGGGTGCGAAGGCGACTAGCATAATATTATGCCGCTATATGTTATGTCAAGAGATTATTTACAATTCCTTAAAAAGTGTAAATATTTTGACTTTGTAAAAGAAGAATAATAGCTTATTATATATATTTGGAAAGTGTCATTTAATTTTCGTTTGAATGATGCAAAAATTTCCTTAACCCATTGAGTACCCATGGAATATTTTGAATTTTTGCAAAAGTATACTTTTTCAACTCTTTTCCTCGATTTTTCACAAAAAATATTTTGATGCAGAAAAATTCTTGGAACAATTCTAAGAGTGACTGCAAACATTATTTTTTTCAAAAATATTTTTGCTAGCATTTTTTATAATTTTTTGAAAACTGCTAAAAATTCACTTTTTGCATGAAACATGAGGAAAATGGGTTAAAAATAGTCAATTTTTAGGATTTTCAAAAAATTATCAAAAATACTAGCAAAAATATTTTTGAAAAAAAAATGTTTCAGTCACTCTTAGAATTGTTTAAAGAATTTTTCTGCATCAAATACTTTTTGTATTTTTGTAAAAAAATCGAGGAAAAAGTGTTGAAAAGTCAGACTTGTGGAAAATTTCTAAATGTTTTCTATTGGGTACTTCGAATGGGTTAAAGAAATTTTTGTATCATTCAAACGAAAATTAAATGTTTCAAGGGAGTGTAAATATTGCCCTTATAAACTAGTATCTGTCTCTAGGAGTCTATCTCTCACGTATCTCTCTCAGCGGCGGGCACGATACAGTTTGTCAGACTAAATTCTTTACACTCCCTTAAAAATTTAATATTTTGACTTTCAAATAAGACAAAATAATAGCTTATTATATATATTTGGAAAGGTCGTTTAAATTCCGATTGAATGACACAAAACTTTCCTTAACCCATTGAGTACCCTTCGAAAATTTCGAACTTATGCAAAAGTCACTTTTCCAAACTTTTTCCTCGACTTCACAAAAAATATTTTGATGCAAAAAAATTCTTGAACAATTCTAAGATGAACTGCAAAGCAACTTTTTCTCAAAATATTTTTGCTAGTATTTTTTATAATATTTCGAAAAATCCTAAATACATATGACCATTTTTGAACTCATTTTCGTTATTTTCATGCAGTTTTCAAAAAATTATAAAAAATACCAGCAAAATATTTTTGAAAATATTCTTCAAAGTTACTCTTAGAATTGTTACAGGAATTTTTTGTATCAAAATATTTTTTGTGAAAATTGAGAAAAAAGTTGAAAAAAGTAGACTTTTTGCAAAAATTCAAAATATTCCATGGGTACTCAATGGGTTAAGGAAATTTTTGAATCATTCGCACGAAAATTAAATTACCTTTCTAAATATATCTTAAGTCAAAATATTGCGTTTTTAAGGGAGTGCAAAGAATTAGTTGACAAACTGTACTTATTTCACGGGGTATGTATCTCTGTTTCACTCGTTACTTACTTTGTGTACAGCGAGTCGTTCATCAGCTCGTATTTGTGTTGATAGGCACGGATCTTAACGGGACACAGATCGTGCTGGCGACAACAACGATCCATGGGCATCTCGCTGCCCAAATCGTTGTACGTGTCGGCAATGTCACCAGTGCCACACCATTTGGTGCCTGCAACAAAAAAAGAAAAGAGTGAATTCATAGCGAGCTAAATTTTTAAATTAAAAACCTAAAGACTTTGACGACCAACGAGTTGAAAAGTTTCATCAAATTTGAATAATAAAGGGACGAGTAATAAACTAACGAGTTGACAAACTAGTTAACTTTCATGAAAATGCGCTGACAAACCAACGAGTTTAGTTTTTAAATGCACAACCTAAAGAATTTGGCGTCCAAAGAGTTGAAAAGTAACGAGAGTCAATAGAGCGAAAAGTAAGTACAAAATTAAATAAATTTGCAAGCCAGCAAGTTTATTGACTAACTGGCGAGTGAATAATGTAACAAGTTGACAAACTAACAAGTTGAAGAACTCGCAGTATGCCAAAAAATTCAAGAGTTAAAATTAGCCAAGTAGATACTCAACTAGAATTTGAAAACAGCGATTAGTTGACACTTCAGCGAGTTGATTGCAATTACAATACCACTGACAAACTAACAATTGATTTCACCACTTGGCCCATCTGCAAGCCAGCGAGTGAGAAAAATAATAGCTTGTGGGTAGCAAATGAGCGAGTGAAAATCTCAACGAGTTCACAAACCTCTGAGCAGATAAACGAATGAGCTAGAAA